>CP136057.1:183357992-183359433 GCA_032464435.1 Aegilops umbellulata | reverse complement strand
AGAACTGCGTCCTCATTCGAGTCCGGACGCATTGCTTGTGATCCGAAGAACAATTGGTACATCTCCATAGTCGTCGCGCCCATAAAATGTTGGAGAGCTCGCGGTCCCTCCGGATTGAATTCCCACAGTCGGAGGGGGCGACGCTTGCAGGGCAGGGTCCGGCGAATCAGCCTGACCTACACTACTACGACCAGACTGATGTCTCTTTCTAAGAGATCTCGGATACGGCCCTGCAGCAAAGGCACATCCTTGGATGGCCCCCAGTCCAGTCCTTTATTGACCCATGACGCTAACTGTGATGGGGGACCCGAGCGAAAGGCGGGTGGCGCCACCCACCTGGTGCCCCTGGGAGCGGTGATGTAAAACCACTCTTGTTTCTATAAGTTGGACTCCTCTCAAAAAGAGCCCTCGGGCCATGGAGCACCAGCATTTTTGCTTATAAAAGCACATCCGCACTCCGCGTACCGCCCCTCGATCATCTTCGGCTCTACTTTAAAAGTCTTGAGCCACAATCCAAAGTGAGGAGAAGTGCGGAGGAAGGCTTCGCACACGACGATGAACGATGAGATGTGGAGGATGGACTCCGGAGCCAAATTGTGAAATTCCAATCCATAATAAAACATGAGCCCCCCTTACGAAGGGTCCATAGGGAGGCCTAGCCCCGAAGGAAGTGAGACACAAACACCACGCTCTCACCGGGCTTGGGAGTGGGAATGACCTGCCCTTGAGCAGGCAACCTATGCGAGATTTCGCCGGTCAAGAACCTGGCCTCTCTCAACTTCAGCACGTCCTCCTCCGTCACATCCATCGGCCTTGAAGGTCGGAACCGGACATTGTCGTAGGTCCAAAGCGCCTGAATTCTGGAGCCTTGGGTGTTGGAACTCGAGGCGAAGGGCTAACTCGTTTGATATTGAAAGAAAGGAGTAAGGCCCTGGTCTCTTTATAAGAGGTCGAATACCAAGGGCCCTCTCCGTGACCGTTTGAGACTCGCCTTTGATCGAGACAACATACCAACGGGCACGACTGGGTTACCCACGTCCGTATTGATGAGAATCCTGCAAATTAAGGGGACACAATCTCTGCTTTGACAAGACATGCCAAGGAAACCGCCTCGCATAACACGCTGAGGTGGGACAATAAAACGATTCGAATAAAGGCTTGGCCGTGGTGTGATGTCACGCTACGGAATACGTCAGCAGATTAGATTGGTGTAAATATTATTCTCTCTATGGCAATATGTGGAAACTTATTTTGTAGAGCCGGACACTATCCTTGTGTTCGAAATCTTCTATAAAGTACTTGAAGGAGGAACCCACCTTGCAATGCCGAAGACAATCTGCGTGCCAGACTCATCATCATTGAAGCCTGGTTCAGGGGCTACTGAGGGAGTCCTGGATTAGGGGTGTTCGGATAGCCAGACTATACCTTCAGCCGGACTCCT